>OFHU01000869.1:0-16943 GCA_900245905.1 Lacerta viridis | reverse complement strand
AAGATAGGCTAAGCTAGATAGCGGCCAAAACTTAGAAGGCCAAATAAAAGTTTTTAAATAAAATGAAATAAAACTAAGAGACTGCAGTCAATGGTGAAGAAGCTCTCAACTGCTCTGTGCGGCTGGTTTTGGTTTTGGTTTCTCTCTAGCTTGTCACGCACCGATGTTCTCTCTGGCTTGTCTCGCGCGTTCTCCACACACGCTACAGAGAGCTGAGGCTATTTATTAAGGAATCAAACATCATCATAACATTTACATGAACCAATCGCAACCTTGTCTCTAAGCTGGTTTCAAGGCGGGAAACCATCTATTGACCATTACATGGGCTAAATTGGCGCGCTTTTCCCAAACACGGAGGGATCCATGCAGCAAACTCCCTGCTGGATCCTTTGCCCTTCCTTCCTAACGCGGAAGGATACCTTAAAGTAAACACAAACAAACAGGTGCAGTAGCACCTTAAAAACATATTCCCACAATGGGGTCTGTTTATTAAACTTAGCTTTGTAAGAATATAAGAACAACAGAAGAGCCTGGCTGGATCAGGCCATGGGCATATGGAGTCCAGCATCACAAGAGACCAGGGCCCTGCAGGATTTGGTATCTTTCCGCAGGGCCTGTAAGACAGAGCTGTTCCACCTGGCCTTTGGGGTGGTTTCAGCTTAACCCTGATGCTGCATTCTTTTATTGTGTGATTGGTGGGCTATTTAAAATGAGGCTGCAGTCTAAATGGAATTTTAAATTGTATTTTAATCTGTATTTTAATGAATTGTTTTTATGTTTTGTTGTGATTTTATTGTTGTTAGCCGCCCCGAGCCCAGTTTTGACGGGGAAGGGCAGGGTATAAATAAAAATTTATTATTGTTATTATTCTTAGTGTTAAGAGAGAGGGAGAAAATTTTTTTTCTCTCCACTTTCTCTGAGTCTAATTATATATTGTATAATTATTCTTTTTGCCTCCTTTGGGGATCAATCCAGCAGCCAGTTTCTGCAGTTTCCAATGTTGGCAAAGCCCTCAAGAAGCAGAACAGGATGAATGTTTTTTTTATAATAAATTTTATTAGCTTTCAATTACAGTCCAATAATAGCCTCATTATAACAATACTAATTTATAATACAATTATTAACACTAATCATTCAAATGCCAAATTATATAATTTAGATTCCAAAATCTTATTAGTTTCAATTACATTCCGGTCATAATAATAATCCCTTATAATGTGATTTTGAATCATGTGAAACCAGCAAGACTCTATCCATACCCCCCAACATTTCAAGAGGGCAAATTGGGATACCCCACACCATCTCACAACCCCATTGCTCACGCCCACCAACACCCACCCCTCCCTTTCCTACTCACTAGCTCGCTCGCTCTCCTCCTCCTCTGCAGCCGCCAGCCCTGCCTCCACTGCTGTGGCCTCCCCCCCCAGCAGGGCCTCCCAGAGGTACTTTGGCATAGCTCTTTGACGATCACCAAAGCAATTCCAGAAGGTGGTCTGGTGCTCATCAGCAGGGTTGGGCTCAACCTTGTGACTCATGCCAAGGTGCTAGTTTTCATGGAATATTCGAGGATCCCAACAGAATCTGGGATTGGATTCTGTGATCCAAGATATACAGCTTAAAATGGGGCAGTTGTGGGGTAAAAGGTAAAAGACACATAGATGTCCAGCCAAAGGTGACTATGGGGCTGTGGCGCTCATCTTGCTTTCAGGCTGAGGGAGCTGGCGTTTGTCCACAGACAGCTTTCCAAGTCATGTGCCCAGCATGACTAAACTGTTTCTGGGGCAGCGGGACACCGTGATGGAAACCAGAGTGCACGGAAATGCCGTTTGCCTTCCCGTCACAGCGGTACCTGTTTACCCGGTATATATGTACTCACGCTGGCATGTTTTCAAACTGCTAGGTTGGCAGCAATTCCTAGAATCATAGAATCATAGAGTTGGAAGAGACCACAAGGGCCATCCAGTCCAACCCCCTGCCAAGCAGGAAACACCATCAAAGCATTCCTGACAGATGGCTGTCAAGCCTCCGCTTAAAGACCTCCAAAGAAGGAGACTCCACCACACTCCTTGGCAGCAAATTCCACTGTCGAACAGCTCTCACTGTCAGGAAGTTCTTCCTAATGTTTAGGTGGAATCTTCTTTCTTGTAGTTTGAATCCATTGCCCCGTGTCCGCTTCTCTGGAGCAGCAGAAAACAACCTTTCTCTCCTCTATATGACATCCTTTTATATATTTGAACATGGCTATCATATCACCCCTTAACCTTCTCTTCTCCAGGCTAAACATACCCAGCTCCCTAAGCCGTTCCTCATAAGGCATCGTTTCCAGGCCTTTGACCATTTTGGTTGCCCTCCTCTGGACACGTTCCAGCTTGTCAGTATCCTTCTTGAACTGTGCCCAGAAACTGCTTCCCCGCAATGGCTCCAGCAGAGCTGATCACGTAACGCAGGGGTCAGCAACCTTTTTCGGCTGTGGCCTGGTCCACTGTCCCTCAGACCATGTGGTGGGCCAGACTATATTTTGGGGGGGAAATGAACAAATTCCTATGCCCACAAATAACCAGAGATGCATTTTAAATGAAAGGACACATTCTACTCATGTAAAAACATGCTGATTCCCAGACCGTCCACGGGCCAGACTGAGAAGATGATTGGGCGGTATCCGGCCCATGGGCCTTAGGTTGCCTACCCCTGACGTAATGAGAGCATCTCTGGGGACAAAGCCCCGCCTAAGCACTGTGTCTGAGGCAAGAGCGGCGGTGCATCTATTGTTTTGCAAGCGATATATGGCGTACCCCCCCAAAGCATAAGATCTATGACACCCCCTAAAAAAACCTCCACAATTTTGGCCTGCCCCCTTAAAACTTTGGATTCCCCCCCCCCAAAATGGGTAGAACACTGCCAGTTTTTCATTCCGGGAGTAGATTGCAGTCTCTTGGGGGTTGGATGTCCCTGTTCTACAGGATGTGGCTAAGCAGAGGTTTCCTAAAAAGTCGATATGAAGAGACTCGTGGTTAGAATGACATGCAAGACCTTTTCTTAAAGCAGACAGATGCAAGACGGACACCATTTTGATTTGCTTATGCAGTGCTTGCTAGTAACTTTCTGAGCCACAGGCAAGAGCGAAAGAGAGAGAAGTGGGGGGAGGGAAGTCGAGGCTTTTTTTTGCTGTATGAAAAAAAGAGAGAGTGAAAGAGAGAGGTGCTATGCCATGGCTGTTTATTCCACAGGAAGTGGCTATGCAGATGTTTCCTAACAGGAAGTCGTTAGAATGACATGAAAAGAGTGGTGTTTATCTGCATGTGTAGATAAACATCTGGCTCTGCATCTGGAGGCACAACTCAGGGTGCAGCCCTAAATAATCCCTTTGTTTTGTTTGTCTTGCTGTCAGCTTCCTTGATTAACCTTGAAATAAAATCTGAATCTATTTGTAAGCAGCGCTTTTTTTGGTCATTGCTCGAACCTGGCATGGGTTTTTGCCCACATCAAATGGAAACCACTCTCCCCTCCTCTAATCGGTACCTCTAATCAGTTGATGGGCAAGATGGGAGCGTGCCTTGCCCCAGAAGGCAATAATCAGGACTCCACTTTAAACTAGGGTTACCAGACATCCAAGTTTCCCGGGGACAGTCCTCGGATTTCCCTGCAATGTCCCCAGATTTCATCTAATGTCCCTGGGAAACGCAGCAGTGGCAGTCTCAGCAGCCCGAAGCAGTTGGCTCTGGCTGGCTCCAGGAGCTGCTCGGAAGTCCCCATATGATGGTGGTGCAGGGGCTCGAAGATGCAGCTTCCGGGCTGCCTCCACCTTCCCTGAACCCAGCAACTAAGCTGTGAAGGGAGGCTCCATGGTGCCTATCGTGCAAGCAGGAGTGGGGCGGGGATCTCTCAACTGTGAAGGGAGGCTCCATGCTGCCTATCGTGCAAGCAGGAGTGGGGCGGGGATCTCTCGGCTGTGAAGGGAGGCTCCATGCTGCCTATCGTGCAAGCAGGAGTGGGGCGGGGATCTCTCAGCTGTGAAGGGAGGCTCCATGCTGCCTATCAGAGCTTGCATGCAAGCAGGAGGGGGCAGGGATCTCTCAGTTAGGCAACAAGAAGCCTCCCTTCCCAACTGAGGGATCCCCGCCCCCTCCTGCTTGCATGCAAGTAGGAATGGGATTGGGGCCGCTCCAATGGGAAGGGAGGCATCGTGCTGCCTGAGCCTCACCGCCACCACCACTCTCAGCCCTCCTTCTCCGCCTTCCATGCCTGACCCACTGCGCACCGCTTCCCCACCACCACCACCACCACACTGAACAACCAACAACTCGGGCTGCCCAGGCTCATGGAGAAAGGAGATAGAAGAAGAGAAGAAGAGTTTGGATTTGATATCCCGTTTTATCACTACCCGAAAGTCTCAAAGCGGCTAACATTCTCCTTTCCCTTCCTCCCCCACAACAAAACTCTGTGAGGTGAGTGGGGCTGAGAGACTTCAGAAGTGTGACTAGCCCAAGGTCACCCAGCAGCTGCATGTGGAGGAGCGGAGACGCAAACCCGGTTCACCAGATTACGAGTCTACCGCTCTTAACCACTACACCACACTGGCTCTAGATAGAAGCCTCGGAGGAAGGGGAAACCTGGTGGTCGAGGTCAAGGCAGCGGCCGCCTCTCTGCCACCGCCATTGCTGAAGCATGTCCCAAATGTGTAGTATTTATTTATTTATAGTGTTCCCGGATTCATTGAAAAAAATCTGGTAACCTTACTTTAAGCTCCTGATTGTTCCTTTGACAATGCCCCAATAAATGTTATTGTTGCTGCATAAGATCTATGGCACCCCCTAAAAAAACCTCCACAACTTTGGCCTGCCCCCTTAAAACTTTGGATTCCCCCCCCCCAAAATGGGTAGAACACTGCCAGTTTTTCATTCCGGGAGTAGATTGCAGTCTCTTGGGGGTTGGATGTCCCTGTTCTACAGGATGTGGCTAAGCAGAGGTTTCCTAAAAAGTCGATATGAAGAGACTCGTGGTTAGAATGACATGCAAGACCTTTTCTTAAAGCAGACAGATGCAAGACGGACACCATTTTGATTTGCTTATGCAGTGCTTGCTAGTAACTTTCTGAGCCACAGGCAAGAGCGAAAGAGAGAGAAGTGGGGGGAGGGAAGACTTTTTTTACTGTATGAAAAAAAAAGCGCAAGAGAGAGGTGCTATGCCCTTTCTGTTTCTTCTACAGGATGTGGCTACACAGATTTTTCTTAAGTTGATATGAAGAGCCTCGTGGTTAGCTAGAGTGGTTAGCGTTAGAATGACATGCAAAGAGTGATGTTTATCTGCATGGGAAAAAACTCTCTGGAGGCACAACTCAGGGTGCAGCCCTAAACAACCCTTTTGTTTTGTTTGTCTTGCTGCCTGCTTTCTTGATGCACCTTGAAATAAAATCTGAATCTATTTCAAAGCAGAGCTTCTCTTGTCATTGCTGGGACTGAGGGACTCCGTTGTGCTCAAACCTGGCATGGGCTTTTGCACACATCAAATGGAAACCACTCTCCCCTGCTTGAGTGGTTCGTACCTCTAATCCAGGGGTCCCCAAACTTACACGGCCTTGGGCCACTTCCTCTGAAGCCGATCACATGGCGGGCCGGAGGGAGGGGGAGCGCACGCCCATACGCACACGCATTTGCTTTTTCTGGTGCACTTCTGGCGCAGTGCGGCACCGGAAATAGCGTGCGCACAGGCCTCCGCAGACCCGGAAGTGCGTTGGAAATGACGCTTGCGCGCAAGCTGTTTCTGATGCTGCGCCAACCCGGAGATGGGCAACCGCACCACGCTGCTCCAGTAAGAGTGGGGACATCGGAGGTCATTGGGGGTCGTCAGGGGCCGCACAATTGGCTCACGCGGGCCCCATACGGCCCACGGGCCTTAGTTTGGGGACCCCTGCTCTAATCAATTGACAGGCAAGATGGGAGCATGCCTTGCCCCAGGAAAGCAATAATCAGGACTCCACTTTAAGCTCCTGATTGTTCCTTTGACAATGCCCCAATAAATTTTATTGTTGCTGGAAAAGCAAGAATGGAAATGTGTAATTTTAATTAGATAAGTTGTGGGGCTGGGGAGATCTTCCAAAAAAAATTCCCTACTAGCCGTGTCTCTTTTTCATATCCCCTTTCTTCTTCCTCTTCGCTGTGGGTTACCAGTGAGTCTGACGAAAAACACGAAATAGAAACTCCCTCTGCAAATTACCCAAGCGGGTTACCAGTGAGTCTGACGAAAAACACGAAATAGAAACTCCCTCTGCAAATTACCCAAGCTATTTTCAGAAAACAAAACTGAGGAATAAAGTTGTTGAATATTCTCGGGAGGGGGGACAGGGACAATACTCCAAACCTAGCCCCCACAGTGACCCAGAGCTAGCCCCGTTCCAGGGCGTTGTGGGGAAGAATCAGCAGCTGCACAGAAAGGCTGAGAACATTTGGAGAATATTGTTCAAGGTGACTTTTTGGGGGTTAAGGGAGGGAAGGTGCAACATATAACATTATCAAAGCCTCTTTTCTGAGGAACTTCCTCTCAGCTTCATATCTGAGCTGCTGATCAACACGTGTCAATTAGCTAACTGCACACGTTACATCTTCTTATTTTCTAATTTGTTTGCAGAACTAACTGTACAAATGTCAAGGTTTATTCTAAGCATTTTCTCCCTACTGCACAAGCAGCCTTTGCAGAGCCCACCCCTGAATATTTCATAAATGAAAGAAAGAACAAAACAAAACAAAACAAAACAACACCCTCCCCTGGTGAGTCCAGTTTCCCTTCAGGAAATCGTCTCAGTGACATAACTCACCAAAGAAGTGAGCACCCAGGTACAGTTTCTTATAACAACAGTAACAAATACCTTGTGACATAACTTCACAAACACCACCAACCCCTCCCCTTTATTTTAACCATTCCCTTATATGGCACATGGCACTACCGGGCATAGCCAGTCACCTTCCTAGGTTTTTATTTATTACCTTGTATGGTACATGGCACCACCAGGCAGACCCACAATGGCTACTTTTCTACTGCAGCTTTCCTAACATGACAGTCTCTTGATGTTTTCAACAACAACTCCCATAATTAACCTTGTTGGCTGAGAATTGGAATTCAAAACATCTGGATGCCACTAGATTGGAGAAGGCATCTGCATGCCAACAATGTTTTTGGGGTGCTGGCTGCTGCCCTGCCTTTCATGGAATCATGGAATCACAGAATTATTGAGTTGGAAGAGACCAATGGGCTTAGGCAAGGGGGAGCAGAGAGGGGCAGCTGCCGCCCCTAAATCAATAGAAATACATAGAAAACTGAGGTTCTGCCCCCGCCCTAACAAAAATCCTGGCTATGCCCAGTCATCTAGCAGTGTTTTTCAACCTTTTTTGGGCAAAGGCACACTTGTTTCATGAAAAAAATCACAAGGCACACCACCATTAGAAAATGTTAAAAAAATTAACTCTGTGCCTATATTGACTATATATAAAGTAATTCTCTTGAATTTTTCAATTTTTCCCACGGCACACCAGGCAACATCTCGCGGCACACTAGTGTGCCGTGGAACAGTGGTTGAAAAACACTGATCTAGTCCAACCCCCTGCAATGCAGGAATATTTTGCCCAATGTGGGTCTCGAACCCCCAACCCTGAGCTTAAGAGGATCATGCTTTAAATATTACAGAATAGGAATAAGCCCCAAATAGTCTCCTTCCAAAGCAGCTGAAACAACACAAACTATTCCAAGACTCAGAATATAAAAATGATATCGAGACAGATAACTTCGGAACTGTCGCTGTTAACAGATGCCACTAACACTTTTTCTGCGTTTATTTCTCACATTTGTGAGCCGTTCTGGTGGGCTTTTTGGCCGAAGAGTGGGATAAGAAAATGCCAATGCGAACTATGAGGTGGAGGTCCAAGCTTCCCCCCCAAGTATTCATTATGATAGTTTTGAAACGAGCTTGCTGAATAAAATTATGCCATTAAGGATACCTCATGATCAGACCGAAAGATAAGCCATTAAGGATACCTCATGATCAGACCGAAAGATAACAAAATGCTCTCTTAAGAATAGTTTTCAGGAAAGATACGGGCAAGGATGTCATTTGACATATGAAGGCAGGGGAGACCTAAGCCTGGTGCTTAAACAAATTCTTAAATTTATGACCAAGATCGTGACCATTTTAAAAATGCATCAAAAGTAAGGTAAAACCAAAATATCCATTTACAGAACGACAGAAGGAACGACAGGAATGCAGAATGAAGAATGCAAGTCAATGTAGAAATCATAGAATTGTAGAGTCGGAAGCAACCCAATGAGGTCCAGCGCTGAGGGCCTTCTGGCGATTCCCTCACTGTGAGTTGAGGTTACAGGGAACCAGGCAGAGGGCCTTCTCGGTAGTGGCACCTGCCCTGTGGAAACGCCAGGCCCTGTGGAACGCCCTCCCATCAGATGTCAAGGAAATAAACAACTATCTGACTTTTAGAAGACATCTGAAGGCACCCTGTTTAGGGAAGTTTTTAATGTTTGATGTTTTATTCTGTTTAATATTCTGTTGGGAGCCGCCCAGAGTGGCTGGGGAAACCCAGCCAGATGGGCGGGGTATAAATAATAAGTTGTTGTTGTTGTTGTTGTTGTTCAGGGTATAAATAAATTGATGTTGTTGTTGTTGTTGTTGTTGTGGTTATCTAGTCGAACCCCCTACAATGCAGGAATAAAGTGACCAACACCCCGGCTGTATGCAACTAACAGAGTCAGGCCTCTGGGCAGGGCAGGGTGCCCCCTTTATGACATGCCTCGGTCCCTTTAGGACATGGCCTGGAACCCTGCTGGGGCCTCAGGTGGCCCTGGAAGGCAGCAGGATGAGGTGTGGTTGCTGTAGGAACAGATGCCAGGGCTGCAAAGATGGCGGGAGGGGCGTCCAACAACCGGTACTTCAGCTGCTACTTCGTCTGCTGCTTCCGGTTCCTCCTCGGCATCATCATCACCACCCTGTCCCATCTCCTCCGCTCCGCCTAGAAGATGCTGCACGGAAGAGAGGAGAAGCCGCCCACTGTCGAGGGGCACATAGATGGCACCTGTGCTGTCTGCAAATCCCTGAGTCAAGGCAACGTGGGTGCGTAGCTTGCTTCCCATACCCATCTACTGTCCTGCTTTTGAGTGGGACATTCCAGAATTACGGAAGCCAACCTGGTTTCTGATTGGTTCCTGGGAGGTCCCATGCCTGGCCTCTGAGGTGAACTGAGCTGGGGGGCATCATGCAACACAGGCCCACCATACACCCCCCAAATGTAGCGCTGATCCATTGCCACATTTGCGATAACTGACCCAGGTTAGAAACTCTGGCTGTGCCCCTGAGTGTGCACAGAAAAGGCAGAAGGAGGGTTAAGACTTTCGTGGCTCATGAATGAGCCTGGCCCAAAGCACAAAAGCTGCTTAAAATGCCATTTGATCATTTTGAGGATGATGCTCATTGAGGTATGGTTCAGGATTATTATTATTATTATTATTATTATTATTATTATTATTTACCCCACCCATCAGGCTGGGTTTCCCCAGACACTCTGGGCAGCTCCCAGCAGAACACTAATAATAATAAATCTTTAATACAGTCAAAGACCAGCAAGACAGTTAACAATTCAATTCATAGATAATGTCTGTATACTAAAATTACAAATAAATATTGCAGCATTTTAAAATTTTATAAAACTTTTGTGATAAGACTCAGCGATATATCGCTGGTCTGGTGGTGTTCCAACCGGGATTATCTAGGCTGCAGAACACTAAAAACACAATAAAACATCAAATTTGGCTTTTCAGTCCCCAAAAATGCACTGTATTGTTGTGAGTGCAGTGAGGAGGGGGAGTTTAGGCTGTAGGATGTCTGAGTCCCTTCTAATTTGCCGCCCAAGCAAGAGTTTGTATCTAATGGAGGGTCCTGTTGTTGAATTAGTTGGGCAAGGGTAGAGTTGCCAAATAAGTGTGGTCATTAGTATAACAGAGGAGGTTGCTCTGTGTCACTTGACTGGCAGCGAAAAAAAGACAAAATCCAGAGGAGAGAGGGAGAGGGAGAGGGAGAGGGAGAGAGAGAGAGAGGAGAGAGAGAGAGAGAGAGAGAGAGCCACGCTGATTTCTGTTTGAATCTGAGACTGTCACTATGGGAGAAGCCAACCTTCTGGGGTGTAAATGCTGGGAGCTCCTCAGTCTTAGGCTCAGGTTGTATAGATGTGTAAATAAACCATATATCCTAAAGAGGGATGTGGGTGGCTCTGTGGTCTAAACCACTAAGCCTCTTGGGCTTGCCGATCGGAAGTTTGGCAGTTTGAATCCCCGTGACGGAGTGAGCTCCCATTGCTCTGTCCCAGCTCCTGCCAACCTAGCAGTTCGAAAGCATGCCAGTGCAAGTAGATAAATAGGTACCACTGTGGCGGGAAGGTAAATGGTGTTTCCGTGCACTCTGGCTTCCGTCACAGTGTCCTGTTGTGCCAGAAGCAGTTTAGCCATGCTGGCCACACAACTGGAAAGCTGTCTGTGGACGAACGCCACTCCCTCGGCCTGAAAGCGAGATGAGCGCCACAACCCCATAGTCGCCTTTGACTGGACTTAACCATCCAGGGATCCTTTACCTTTTACCTTTTATATCCTAAAGACACCACAGTCTCCACTGTCCAGGGAAATTGACCCATGGGTAAGCCTCTGGGATTCAGAGATTGGGGTGACGTGAAATTGTATTTAGTTCTGTTGTATGAACTTGGACCAGGGAGGCCAGGGTTTATATCCACAGAACAGAATGGAGCGGGGGGAGAAGGCAGGTCATTTACATCGGGCAAGCAGAATATCTTGCCTATTCTGACTTCCACCTGCAGGGTTCAGTGGAGTAGACAAATGGACAACAGCAGCCCAAGTTAATTTAATCAGTCCAATTTTTCCATTCCTTCAGCCAGCATTTTATGGGTGTCCTGTGTGCCTCTTCTATCCTTAAAAACCATCAAAACCAGCTGTTTTTAACAGACAGGCATGCACAGCCCCCGTGTGGAGAACAGTGTCACTACAGCGGTGGACATTTCAGGTCCCCATTTCCAACTGGGCTTGTTCTTTCTTTGCAACGATCTCTCCTGCCCCCCTCACCTCGTCATCCTGTGAGCCTGTGCTTGTTAAAAACAGCCTGCTATAAGGGGCCAAAACTGGTTAGAGAAGCTTAGCTTGGCAGATTTCCTTCCATAGGGAGATCTGCAGGACAATCCTGGACTAATTTGCCTTGCCATGATTAAGGAAATGGTGAAAGTTGTTTCTGGAAGGGGTGAAATAAAGCCTAGTTTCTCTCCTGGCTCCATCTTCCATGTATAAATAAACCAACCAACCAACCAACCAACAAACAAAACCTTTAAATCTCCAGTTGTCTGATTCCAAAGACAATCTAATCCCAGGTAAACACTTGCAACCCCAGAGTTCTTGCTGCTTGGAGAACGGAGGTGTCTGTTATCACCAAAAATGCATCCTTGGGCTCTGCACGGCTCCACATTCCGCATCTTAGTTTTGTGGTAGTTTTTCTGGAATATTTGGGAGGGAGGTGTCAGTATTTTGGTTTGCATACCTCCATATTTTGGTACCAGAACCTGGAAAGTAAAAACAGTGTGTCCAAACAATAAGTAGATTATTGAAGCTGTCAGAAGATTTGTGGTGCACTGCCAAAATTAGGCTTAAATCTACTGAGCAGAAGATCTACTTATTTTCAGAGAACTTGTTACAGGGGGGAAACCCCAAAATGCTCTGTCATTTTCACTCCCCACCCCAGTGCAATGCTCCTCAACCATCAATCAGCTGTGGGAGACTCTTAGCTTTCCTTACTCACATCATTCAAGTTTATAACTTAGTCTTTTCTGATCCTCACAGATATTTCCCGCTTGTCCTGTTTCCACCGGCTCACCCTATGTGGAGCAGGCCTTGTGATTGTCATCCTGGGGGCAGCTGTAATATTCTTGAGTGAGTATAAAACAAATATCTCAGTGGCGTACAGAATAAACATAAAATCAAGAAAACTGTGTCCTAAAACAGAGGTATAATATGCACTGTAAAACAGTATTTATTTATTTTTTTTAAAAAAGGAATTTGGTTTTAACAGGGTCCAATCTTATTTCCATGAAAAGTTTGGATAAAAACGGTTGTCTTTACAAGATGTAAAGAATTGGAAAATGACATGTTTCGAAGACTTAATGACTTATGATTATAAAAATTCATTCAGCAAAATATAGTGAATTCTTACAGATGCACACACACACAAAACTTGGGGAAAACATTATGATACCAAACACCATATAGATTCGGATATAGCAAAATGTTCCTAAACAAGCAGCTAGTACAAATTTAAAGGAAAGCTTCTACAAGCTTGCTTTTTGTTAGGGTTTATCACCTGCAAGGCTTAATCATATGTACGGTGCAGTCAGTAATATATGCCAGAGATGCAAATCAACCGACACAGACTAGGGCAGTGGTAGCAAACCTATGGCACACATGCCAGAGGGGGCACTCAGAGCCCTCTCTGTGGGCACGCACGCTGTCGCCCCAGCAGGGCCATAGCTTCCATGCCAGGGGTGGAGGAAGAGGAGGAGAGGAGGGCTCTCGCGCACCGTCCAAAGCCTGCGGCACCAGGGCCTAGTGAGCATCAAGGGGTTGAGTAGACATTGACTTTTGATGCGCCAGGGCTTCCCCTCAATCTGTTTTTCCTACTCAGGAGTAAGCCGCCTTGAGTTCAGCAGGGCTTAACTCCCAGGTCAGTAAGCATATAAAAACGGCAACCTAAGAAGCGGCTGCTGGGTTTACATGTTCACTGGGCTTTCCCATGGAAGCCAACAGAGAAATTCATTCCGTGGAGGCAGCGATCAAACGGCAGCCAAAGAAACGGCAAAATAATAATAATAATAATAATAATAATAATAATAATAATAATAATACCCTATCCTTCTGGCTGGGTTATTTGTTTGTTTGTTTATTTATATTTATTTGTATGTGCACACACAGGCAATCATTATTATCTCAAACTAAAAATTGGGAGAGGGGGGCTCTTAGTACAGCCCTCCAGTGTACACTAGTTGCCAAACTTGTGGAACCTTCTGGGAAAAAATGTATTTCCAAGGTTTGATGGCTCATAGCACCACTTTGTTTTGGAATAATACCAGTGCTTTTTTTCTGTGGGGACGCAGGGGGAATACCCCTAAACATTTTGTGAATTTAACGGGAGAAGAAATTCACTGTATTTATTTTCCCCAATTTGAACTGTATTTATTTTCCCCTGGTGGTGATTTTCTTGAGTCAAAATGAGAGTACCCCTAAACATTTTAGAAAAAAAGCACTGAGTTATACCATAAAATTATATATCAACGGAAAGGTATTTTAATGAAGAAGGTAATGCAATAACTTTTATGAAGGATTATTTATTACAACAGCAGTCATAAAGAAGAAGCGTGAAACACACGGGGGGGAAATGAGATATATAGGTTAAATTGCCTTGTTGGCACTTTGCGATAAATAAGTGGGTTTGGGGGTTGCAGTTTAGGCACTCGGTCTCTAAAACGTTTGCCATCACTGCAATCTCTAGACTTGACTTTGATAGGCAGGCCAAGATGGATGGTGATTCCTCAGGCTGCTCATAACTGTGTCCCATTCAGTTGCACTGTCCACACCCACACTCGGTCTCTAAAAGGTTCGCCATCACTGGACTAGGGTCATAATTTTTGGTGTTGCCAAAGAAGATGCCCATTCTAAGGATATAATAGCACCTGCCTTATTCCGAAATCTAGACCAACTCGCCTAGTACAGTGGTACCTCCGCTTATGTATCCCTCCGGTTATGAAAACTTCAGGATCCATAAGCGGCAAACCCGGAAGTATTTTCTAAGGTTTTTGCTGCACATGCATGCGCAGAAGCAGTCTATGCGGTTGCGAAAACCTCGGGATAAGGCCGGACCTCCGGAACACATTCTATCCACAACCAGAGGTACCACTGCATTAGCTACTCTGAGTGGCAGACATCTTTTCCCAGCCCTGGTTGCTGATAAACTGGAGTTGCTCAGGAGCTGTGAGGAGTGAATCTAGAACAGGTGCTCTACCGCTAATCTAAACCCAACAGTAACAAACTGGAAAGACACTGAGGCGTTTTTTGTTTCAATCTACTCTCTAACATCGCTGGTGTTCGCTATGATTTTGGCAAAAGAAGTCTGTCGTCAAAGTACAAATTTCGGTTCAGTTATTCGTGCAGATTTTTTAAAAACAGTTCTGTTCCCTGCATGTGGAAATACTTACCAAACATTCACTCAGGGGGGGTGGGGAATCTATTAAATGCTTCCAGCCAGTTCAGCTGTTGGTATCAACACATAAATATTGCACTATTAGAAATGTCTCTAAGCATGTATATTATGAATACTCCCCAGAGAGTATAATATCTGTCTTCAAAGGTCTAGCTTCATTTTTCCTTTCATCATCCATCATTAAATCATCCCCAAATGACCCTCCTTCATAGCTGTCAACTTTCCCCCTTTTTAAAGGGGAATTCCCTTATTCCAAATAGGATTCCTCACAAGAAAAGGGAAAAGTTGACAGCTATGCCCTCCTTAGCTGGTTGTGCAACCAGAGACAACTTTGCTACAGCAGGCGTGGGGGGATATAGGCTTGAACGCTTCTCCATTTATTCTTCTTGACTGCAGTGGAGATTTGGTTTTCCTTCTGCTGTTTGAAGTTTTGCAGGTGCAGACGGAGAAAGAGATAGCGGGAGCTGATGCCGGCAGATGTACCACCACGTGCCTTGTGAAGTGTAACTCTTCATTGCACAGTTTCTATTCCCACCTGAGAAGCAACCTCTGCATGCAAAGCCCCGGCGGCTCCTCAGGTAATCTGACACAGAACAGTTTAAACGTCACAGGGACATGTAACATCTTGGTCACAATGTGGGATTAAAACCCTGAGGAGGCCCCTAAGCAGACCACATATCGGGGGGGGGGGCTCGCAAATTATCTCCTAATACATTTTTTATTTTACCAACCAACAATTTTAACAAACCAATTACAAGATCAATATTATTTTGATCCGTTGTTGTGGGGCCCCTGAAAGATGTGGTCATATCCAGGGCTCCACACCCCACACCTAACTAGAACTTGTCAGAGCTCAGTTCCAGCACCTTTCAGCTGGGCACCATGGCCGCTATAAGAGAACAGTTCCTGGTGACAGGTAGGTAGTCATGTTGGTCTGCCGTAGTCGAAACAAAATAAAAAAAAATTCCTTCCAGTAGCACCTTAGAGACCAACTAAGTTTGAGCTTTTGTGTGCATGCACACTTCTTCAGATACCACACGAAAGCTCATACCGATAACAAACTTAGTTGGTCTCTAAGGGGCTTCCTTTGTTTCTGGTGAGTTCTGGCGCCTCTTTTCCTAGAAAAACAGCACTGGCGACATCCACATCATACATTTAAAGCACTCTTATTCAACAGTCATGGAGAGTACAGGGAACCAGAGCCGTCTTAACCATTTGGGCTGGTGGCGCGGCGCACCAGGGCGCAATGGCCTGGAGGGCGCCTCTGCCCTCCAGCCCTGCTGGCAGCACCAGCCGGCAGCGGCCTCCGACTGCCCGGCGGAGCAAGGGAGCTGGCCGGCCATGCCACGCCCTCTGCCTGCCCGGCAGAGTGCAGGAGCACGAGCTGGCCAGCCCGCCGCACTCCGGCTGCTGCAGCGGAGCGCGGCTGCCCGTGCCGGCGGCGGAGCCGCGCGCCCTCGCCTCCCGTCCCAGAAGCGCTGGAAGGCGCAGAGCCCCGCGCCGCTCCAGCGCCACGCCCCTCATCCCCCGCTCGCCACCCCCCTCCCAAACAAGCGCGGAGGCGGCGGAGAGCACATGGCAGGGGCGCCGGAGAGATATCCGCACCAGGGCGGCCAATCTCCTTAAGACGGCCCTGCAGGGAACTCTACTTGACTGAGGGTGTTTGGAATTGCAGCTCTGTGCGGTCATCACCCCGAGCCAGCATACCAGGTGAAACTTGACCCTGGACAAGTAGGGATGCTCTCCTTATGGTGGTGTGGTCTAAACCACTGAGCCTCCTGGGCTTGCCAATCGGAAGGTTGACGGTTCGAATCCCCACGACGGGGTGAGCTCCCGTTGCTCTGTCCCAGCTCCTGCCAACCTAGCAGTCTGAAAGCATGCCAGCACAAGTAGATAAATAGGTATCACTGTGGTGGGAAGGTAAACAGTGTTTCTGTGCGCTCTGGCTTCCGTTGCGGTGTTCCGTTGTGCCAGAAGCAGTATAGTCCTGCTGGCCACATGACCCAGAAAGCTGTCTGGGGACAAACGCCAGCTCCTTTGGCCTGAAAGCGAAGATGAGCGCCGCAACCCCATAGTCCTTTACCTTTACCTTATGGAGTGAGACAGTGCATTCATCATGTGCCACATGAGGATGGCTTTGATGAGCTCCATAGACCTGGCATAGCAGAGGTCTCAGATGGTGGTGCTGAAACTGTGGTTATAGTGGTAGTATCTATTGTCTGCAGGACCCCTTGGATATCTTAGGAAGCTGCTGGATTACCCCTATCTTCAATGGATGACAACTACTGGAACAGAAGACATTCAGTGGAAATGAAAGACATTGTGCCCGTGGCTGAGGACAACCGTTTGAACCCTTCCAATGGATATGGGGGGGGAGGGGGTGGGAGGAAAAGGAAAAAATGGTACGGGAAATTTAAAAATTGCAAGGAGAGAATATAATGTATGTAAAAATTCTCGTACTTTAAAAAAAATCTTTTTTAAAAAAAAAAAAAAGCTGCTGGATTTGCCACAATGATTTCTGCTCCCCCTTACTATAAATGGGGGCTTAAACAGAAACATTAATTATGTCTCTGATTCTCTCCTGCCCAGCGAATTCCACTTGCTGACTCTGCCCTGCACAGTGGCATCTCCACGGGGAGGCATG